>OX457079.1:25315919-25330826 GCA_949752815.1 Conops quadrifasciatus | reverse complement strand
CTTCAAAGTTCAAAAGCTTAAAAGCTTCAAGGTTTAAAAGCTTCAAAGTTTAAAAGCTTCAAGGTTCAAAAGCTTCAAAGTTTAAAAGCTTCAAAGTTCAAAAGCTTCAAAGCTTCAAGGTTTAAAAGCTTCAAAGTTTAAAAGCTTCAAAGTTTAAAAGCTTCAAAGTTTAAAAGCATCAAAGTTTAAAAGCTTCAAAGTTTAATAGCTTCAAAGTTTAAAAGGTTCAAAGTTTAAAAGCTTCAAAGTTTAAAAGCTTCAAAGTTCAAAAGCTTCAAAGTTTAAAAGCTTCAAAATTTAAAAGCTTTAAAGTTTAAAAGCTTCAAAGTTTAAAAGCTTCAAAGTTTAAAAGCTTCAAAGTTTAAAAGCTTCAAAGTGTAAAAGCTTCAAAGTTCAAAAGCTTCAAAGTTCAAAAGCTTCAAAGTTTAAAAGCTTCAAAGCTTAAAAGCTTCAAAGCTTAAAGGTTTAAAAGCTTCAAAGTTCAAAAGCTTCGAAGCTTAAAAGCTTCAAGGTTTAAAAGCTTCAAAGTTTAAAAGCTTCAAGGTTTAAAAGCTTCAAAGTTTAAAAGCTTCAAAGTTCAAAAGCTTCAAAGCTTCAAGGTTTAAAAGCTTCAAAGTTTAAAAGGTTCAAAGTTTAAAAGCTTCAAAGTTTAAAAGCTTCAAAGTTCAAAAGCTTCAAAGTTTAAAAGCTTCAAAATTTAAAAGCTTCAAAGTTTAAAAGCTTCAAAGTTTAAAAGCTTCAAAGCTTAAAAGCTTCAAAGTTTAAAAGCATCAAAGTTTAAAAGCTTCAAAGTATTAAAGCTTCAAAGTTTAAAAGCTTCAAAGTTTAAAAGGTTCAAAGCTTAAAAGCTTCAAAGTTTAAAAGCATCAAAGTTTAAAAGCTTCAAAGTATTAAAGCTTCAAAGTTTAAAAGCTTCAAAGTTTAAAAGGTTCAAAGTTTAAAAGCTTCAAAGTTCAAAAGCGTCAAAGCTTAAAAGCTTCAGTTTTTATTTTTTATTAAGTATTTTATTTTATTTTATTTAATTTTATTTAATTTTATTTAAATTTATTTTATTTTATTTTATTTTATTTTATTTTATTTTATTTTATTTTATTTTATTCTATTCTATTTTATTTTATTTTATTTTATTTTATTTTATTTTATTTTATTTTATTTTATTTTATTTTATTTTATTTTATTTTATTTTATTTTATTTTATTTTATTTTATTTTATTTTATTTTATTTTATTTTATTTTATTTTATTTTATTTTATTTTATTTTATTTTATTTTATTTTATTTTATTTTATTTTATTTTATTTTATTTTATTTTATTTTATTTTATTTTATTTTATTTTATTTTATTTTATTTTATTTTATTTTATTTTATTTTATTTTATTTTATTTTATTTTATTTTATTTTATTTTATTTTATTTTATTTTATTTTATTTTATTTTATTTTATTTTATTTTATTTTATTTTATTTTATTTTATTTTATTTTATTTTATTTTATTTTATTTTATTTTATTTTATTTTATTTTATTTTATTTTATTTTATTTTATTTTATTTTATTTTATTTTATTTTATTTTATTTTATTTTATTTTATTTTATTTTATTTTATTTTATTTTATTTTATTTTATTTTATTTTATTTTATTTTATTTTATTTTATTTTATTTTATTTTATTTTATTTTATTTTATTTTATTTTATTTTATTTTATTTTATTTTATTTTATTTTATTTTATTTTATTTTATTTTATTTTATTTTATTTTATTTTATTTTATTTTATTTTATTTTATTTTATTTTATTTTATTTTATTTTATTTTATTTTATTTTATTTTATTTTATTTTATTTTATTTTATTTTATTTTATTTTATTTTATTTTATTTTATTTTATTTTATTTTATTTTATTTTATTTTATTTTATTTTATTTTATTTTATTTTATTTTATTTTATTTTATTTTATTTTATTTTATTTTATTTTATTTTATTTTATTTTATTTTATTTTATTTTATTTTATTTTATTTTATTTTATTTTATTTTATTTTATTTTATTTTATTTTATTTTATTTTATTTTATTTTATTTTATTTTATTTTATTTTATTTTATTTTATTTTATTTTATTTTATTTTATTTTATTTTATTTTATTTTATTTTATTTTATTTTATTTTATTTTATTTTATTTTATTTTATTTTATTTTATTTTATTTTATTTTATTTTATTTTATTTTATTTTATTTTATTTTATTTTATTTTATTTTATTTTATTTTATTTTATTTTATTTTATTTTATTTTATTTTATTTTATTTTATTTTATTTTATTTTATTTTATTTTATTTTATTTTATTTTATTTTATTTTATTTTATTTTATTTTATTTTATTTTATTTTATTTTATTTTATTTTATTTTATTTTATTTTATTTTATTTTATTTTATTTTATTTTATTTTATTTTATTTTATTTTATTTTATTTTATTTTATTTTATTTTATTTTATTTTATTTTATTTTATTTTATTTTATTTTATTTTATTTTATTTTATTTTATTTTATTTTATTTTATTTTATTTTATTTTATTTTATTTTATTTTATTTTATTTTATTTTATTTTATTTTATTTTATTTTATTTTATTTTATTTTATTTTATTTTATTTTATTTTATTTTATTTTATTTTATTTTATTTTATTTTATTTTATTTTATTTTATTTTATTTTATTTTATTTTATTTTATTTTATTTTATTTTATTTTATTTTATTTTATTTTATTTTATTTTATTTTATTTTATTTTATTTTATTTTATTTTATTTTATTTTATTTTATTTTATTTTATTTTATTTTATTTTATTTTATTTTATTTTATTTTATTTTATTTTATTTTATTTTATTTTATTTTATTTTATTTTATTTTATTTTATTTTATTTTATTTTATTTTATTTTATTTTATTTTATTTTATTTTATTTTATTTTATTTTATTTTATTTTATTTTATTTTATTTTATTTTATTTTATTTTATTTTATTTTATTTTATTTTATTTTATTTTATTTTATTTTATTTTATTTTATTTTATTTTATTTTATTTTATTTTATTTTATTTTATTTTATTTTATTTTATTTTATTTTATTTTATTTTATTTTATTTTATTTTATTTTATTTTATTTTATTTTATTTTATTTTATTTTATTTTATTTTATTTTATTTTATTTTATTTTAATTTATTTTATTTTAATTTATTTTATTTTAAAATAGAGGAAACTCCTGCTAAGTGTAATCTAAAAATAGCTAAATCAACTGAGGCTCCTCTGTGAGCAATAGTTGATTATTTTATTTTATTTAATTTTATTTAATTTTATTTAATTTTATTTAATTTTATTTAATTTTATTTAATTTTATTAGTTTAAAAGCTACAAAGAGTTTAAAAGCTTCAAAGTTTAAAAGTTTCAAAGTTTAAAAGCTTCAAAGTTTAAAAGCTTCAAAGTTTAAAAGCTTCAAAGTTTAAAAGCTTCAAAGTTTAAAAGCTTCAAAGTTTAAAAGCTTCAAAGTTTAAAAGCTTCAAAGTTTAAAAGCATCAAAGTTTAAAAGCTTCAAAGTATTAAAGCTTCAAAGTTTAAAAGCTTCAAAGTTTAAAAGGTTCAAAGTTTAAAAGCTTCAAAGTTTAAAAGCTTCAAAGTTCAAAAGCTTCAAAGTTTAAAAGCTTCAAAGTTTAAAAGCTTCAAAGTTTAAAAGCTTCAAAGTTTAAAAGCTTTAAAGTTTAAAAGCTTCAAAGTTTAAAAGCTTCAAAGTTCAAAAGCTTCAAAGTTTAAAAGCTTCAAAGTTTAAAAGCTTCAAAGTTTAAAAGCTTTAAAGTTTAAAAGCTTCAAAGTTTAAAAGCTTCAAAGTTTAAAAGCTTCAAAGTTCAAAAGCTTCAAAGTTTAAAAGCTTCAAAGTTTAAAAGCTTCAAAGTTTAAAAGTTTAAAAGCTTCAAAGTGTAAAAGCTTCAAAGTTCAAAAGCTTCAAAGTTCAAAAGCTTCAAAGTTTAAAAGCTTCAAAGCTTAAAAGCTTCAAAGCTTAAAAGCTTAAAGGTTTAAAAGCTTCAAAGTTCAAAAGCTTAAAAGCTTCAAGGTTTAAAAGCTTCAAAGTTTAAAAGCTTCAAGGTTCAAAAGCTTCAAAGTTTAAAAGCTTCAAAGTTCAAAAGCTTCAAAGCTTCAAGGTTTAAAAGCTTCAAAGTTTAAAAGCTTCAAAGTTTAAAAGCTTCAAAGTTTAAAAGCATCAAAGTTTAAAAGCTTCAAAGTTTAAAAGCTTCAAAGTTTAAAAGGTTCAAAGTTTAAAAGCTTCAAAGTTTAAAAGCTTCAAAGTTCAAAAGCTTCAAAGTTTAAAAGCTTCAAAATTTAAAAGCTTTAAAGTTTAAAAGCTTCAAAGTTTAAAAGCTTCAAAGTTTAAAAGCTTCAAAGTTTAAAAGCTTCAAAGTGTAAAAGCTTCAAAGTTCAAAAGCTTCAAAGTTCAAAAGCTTCAAAGTTTAAAAGCTTCAAAGCTTAAAAGCTTCAAAGCTTAAAGGTTTAAAAGCTTCAAAGTTCAAAAGCTTCGAAGCTTAAAAGCTTCAAGGTTTAAAAGCTTCAAAGTTTAAAAGCTTCAAGGTTTAAAAGCTTCAAAGTTTAAAAGCTTCAAAGTTCAAAAGCTTCAAAGCTTCAAGGTTTAAAAGCTTCAAAGTTTAAAAGGTTCAAAGTTTAAAAGCTTCAAAGTTTAAAAGCTTCAAAGTTCAAAAGCTTCAAAGTTTAAAAGCTTCAAAATTTAAAAGCTTCAAAGTTTAAAAGCTTCAAAGTTTAAAAGCTTCAAAGCTTAAAAGCTTCAAAGTTTAAAAGCATCAAAGTTTAAAAGCTTCAAAGTATTAAAGCTTCAAAGTTTAAAAGCTTCAAAGTTTAAAAGGTTCAAAGCTTAAAAGCTTCAAAGTTTAAAAGCATCAAAGTTTAAAAGCTTCAAAGTATTAAAGCTTCAAAGTTTAAAAGCTTCAAAGTTTAAAAGGTTCAAAGTTTAAAAGCTTCAAAGTTCAAAAGCGTCAAAGCTTAAAAGCTTCAGTTTTTATTTTTTATTAAGTATTTTATTTTATTTTATTTAATTTTATTTAATTTTATTTAAATTTATTTTATTTTATTTTATTTTATTTTATTTTATTTTATTTTATTTTATTTTATTTTATTCTATTCTATTCTATTCTATTCTATTCTATTTTATTTTATTTTATTTTATTTTATTTTATTTTATTTTATTTTATTTTATTTTATTTTATTTTATTTTATTTTATTTTATTTTATTTTATTTTATTTTATTTTATTTTATTTTATTTTATTTTATTTTATTTTATTTTATTTTATTTTATTTTATTTTATTTTATTTTATTTTATTTTATTTTATTTTATTTTATTTTATTTTATTTTATTTTATTTTATTTTATTTTATTTTATTTTATTTTATTTTATTTTATTTTATTTTATTTTATTTTATTTTATTTTATTTTATTTTATTTTATTTTATTTTATTTTATTTTATTTTATTTTATTTTATTTTATTTTATTTTATTTTATTTTATTTTATTTTATTTTATTTTATTTTATTTTATTTTATTTTATTTTATTTTATTTTATTTTATTTTATTTTATTTTATTTTATTTTATTTTATTTTATTTTATTTTATTTTATTTTATTTTATTTTATTTTATTTTATTTTATTTTATTTTATTTTATTTTATTTTATTTTATTTTATTTTATTTTATTTTATTTTATTTTATTTTATTTTATTTTATTTTATTTTATTTTATTTTATTTTATTTTATTTTATTTTATTTTATTTTATTTTATTTTATTTTATTTTATTTTATTTTATTTTATTTTATTTTATTTTATTTTATTTTATTTTATTTTATTTTATTTTATTTTATTTTATTTTATTTTATTTTATTTTATTTTATTTTATTTTATTTTATTTTATTTTATTTTATTTTATTTTATTTTATTTTATTTTATTTTATTTTATTTTATTTTATTTTATTTTATTTTATTTTATTTTATTTTATTTTATTTTATTTAATTTTATTTTATTTTATTTTATTTTATTTTATTTTATTTTATTTTATTTTATTTTATTTTATTTTATTTTATTTTATTTTATTTTATTTTATTTTATTTTATTTTATTTTATTTTATTTTATTTTATTTTATTTTATTTTATTTTATTTTATTTTATTTTATTTTATTTTATTTTATTTTATTTTATTTTATTTTATTTTATTTTATTTTATTTTATTTTATTTTATTTTATTTTATTTTATTTTATTTTATTTTATTTTATTTTATTTTATTTTATTTTATTTTATTTTATTTTATTTTATTTTATTTTATTTTATTTTATTTTATTTTATTTTATTTTATTTTATTTTATTTTATTTTATTTTATTTTATTTTATTTTATTTTATTTTATTTTATTTTATTTTATTTTATTTTATTTTATTTTATTTTATTTTATTTTATTTTATTTTATTTTATTTTATTTTATTTTATTTTATTTTATTTTATTTTATTTTATTTTATTTTATTTTATTTTATTTTATTTTATTTTATTTTATTTTATTTTATTTTATTTTATTTTATTTTATTTTATTTTATTTTATTTTATTTTATTTTATTTTATTTTATTTTATTTTATTTTATTTTATTTTATTTTATTTTATTTTATTTTATTTTATTTTATTTTATTTTATTTTATTTTATTTTATTTTATTTTATTTTATTTTATTTTATTTTATTTTATTTTATTTTATTTTATTTTATTTTATTTTATTTTATTTTATTTTATTTTATTTTATTTTATTTTATTTTATTTTATTTTATTTTATTTTATTTTATTTTATTTTATTTTATTTTATTTTATTTTATTTTATTTTATTTTATTTTATTTTATTTTATTTTATTTTATTTTATTTTATTTTATTTTATTTTATTTTATTTTATTTTATTTTATTTTATTTTATTTTATTTTATTTTATTTTATTTTATTTTATTTTATTTTATTTTATTTTATTTTATTTTATTTTATTTTATTTTATTTTATTTTATTTTATTTTATTTTATTTTATTTTATTTTATTTTATTTTATTTTATTTTATTTTATTTTATTTTATTTTATTTTATTTTATTTTATTTTATTTTATTTTATTTTATTTTATTTTATTTTATTTTATTTTATTTTATTTTATTTTATTTTATTTTATTTTATTTTATTTTATTTTATTTTATTTTATTTTATTTTATTTTATTTTATTTTATTTTATTTTATTTTATTTTATTTTATTTTATTTTATTTTATTTTATTTTATTTTATTTTATTTTATTTTATTTTATTTTATTTTATTTTATTTTATTTTATTTTATTTTATTTTATTTTATTTTATTTTATTTTATTTTATTTTATTTTATTTTATTTTATTTTATTTTATTTTATTTTATTTTATTTTATTTTATTTTATTTTATTTTATTTTATTTTATTTTATTTTATTTTATTTTATTTTATTTTATTTTATTTTATTTTATTTTATTTTATTTTAATTTATTTTATTTTAATTTATTTTATTTTAATTTATCTTATTTTAATTTATTTTATTTTAATTTATTTTATTTTAATTTATTTTATTTTAATTTATTTTATTTTAATTTATTTTAATTTATTTTATTTTAATTTATTTTATTTTAATTTATTTTATTTTAATTTATTTTAATTTATTTTATTTTAATTTATTTTATTTTAATTTATTTTATTTTAATTTATTTTATTTTAATTTATTTTATTTTAATTTATTTTATTTTAATTTATTTTATTTTAATTTATCTTATTTTAATTTATTTTATTTTAATTTATTTTATTTTAATTTGTTTTATTTTAATTTATTTTATTTTAATTTATTTTATTTTAATTTATTTTATTTTAATTTATTTTATTTTAATTTATTTTATTTTAATTTATTTTATTTTAATTTATTTTATTTTAATTTATTTTATTTTAATTTATTTTATTTTAATTTATTTTATTTTAATTTATTTTATTTTAATTTATCTTATTTTAATTTATTTTATTTTAATTTATTTTATTTTAATTTATTTTATTTTAATTTATTTTATTTTAATTTATTTTATTTTAATTTATTTTATTTTAATTTATTTTATTTTAATTTATTTTATTTTAATTTATTTTATTTTAATTTATTTTATTTTAATTTATTTTATTTTAATTTATTTTATTTTAATTTATTTTATTTTAATTTATTTTATTTTAATTTATTTTCTTTTAATTTATTTTATTTTAATTTATTTTATTTTAATTTATTTTATCTTAATTTATTTTATTTTAATTTATTTTATTTTAATTTATTTTATTTTAATTTATTTTATTTTAATTTATTTTATTTTAATTTATTTTATTTTAATTTATTTTATTTTAATTTATTTTATTTTAATTTATTTTATTTTAATTTATTTTATTTTAATTTATTTTACTTTAATTTATTTTATTTTAATTTATTTTATTTTAATTTATTTTATTTTAATTTATTTTATTTTAATTTATTTTATTTTAATTTATTTTATTTTAATTTATTTTATTTTAATTTATTTTATTTTAATTTATTTTATTTTAATTTATTTTATTTTAACTTATTTTATTTTAATTTATTTTATTTTAATTTATTTTATTTTATTTTATTTTATTTTATTTTATTTTATTTTATTTTATTTTATTTTATTTTATTTTATTTTATTTTATTTTATTTTATTTTATTTTATTTTATTTTATTTTATTTTATTTTATTTTATTTTATTTTATTTTATTTTATTTTATTTTATTTTATTTTATTTTATTTTATTTTATTTTATTTTATTTTATTTTATTTTATTTTATTTTATTTTATTTTATTTTATTTTATTTTATTTTATTTTATTTTATTTTATTTTATTTTATTTTATTTTATTTTATTTTATTTTATTTTATTTTATTTTATTTTATTTTATTTTATTTTATTTTATTTTATTTTATTTTATTTTATTTTATTTTATTTTATTTTATTTTATTTTATTTTATTTTATTTTATTTTATTTTATTTTATTTTATTTTATTTTATTTTATTTTATTTTATTTTATTTTATTTTATTTTATTTTATTTTATTTTATTTTATTTTATTTTATTTTATTTTATTTTATTTTATTTTATTTTATTTTATTTTATTTTTGATGAAATTATAAATTCAATTTCAGATGAAAAGACGAAAAACGACACACGTTTATTCCAAGCATTTATTCAAATCGAACTAGTGAAAAAATATGAAAATAATCGACAGGAAAAATCTTAGAAGCAAAAGTTACATTGATTGAAACAAATCATCAAACATAAAGTAGAAATATGTTGAGTTGCAAATATACAAATATTCAACACTCCTTCTCAATTGAACATATTCCACAAAATCTAAACATCATTTAATTATTTCAATAAGCTAATATAATCCCATCTCTTTTACAAATTTATAATGTTTTAACTTTGGTAAATTTTTAGTTAAAATATCGGCTAACATATCATTAGTAGAAACATAATTTAAAGATATTCTTTTATTTTTATACAAATCACGTATGTGGTGAAACTTTAAATCGATGTGTTTGCTTCTTGAGTGAAATGTGGGATTCTTCACTAAATGTTGCGCGCTCAAATTGTCGCTGTTTAAAACCATAGGAGACGTTTGCAGGAAACCCATTTCCGCTAACAATTTTTGAACATAAACTGCTTCTTTCGATGCTGCTGACATCGCAATATATTCAGCTTCGGTGCTGCTAAGTGCAACGATGCTCTGTTTTTTAGATTCCCACGAAAAAACCGATCCTGCTGCAACAAGTGCACATCCAGTATATGATTTCCGATCACTGGCATCTCCTCCCCAATCGGCATCGACAAAACATTTAATCGAATTTCCAGTCTTGCTGTAGTGAATTTTTAAATCCGTCGTTCCTCTCAAATATCGTAAGATATGTTTAGCACCGGCTTCATGCTCGACATGCGGGTCTGTGTTACATTGAGCTAATTTGGAAACTGAATGTAGAATATCAGGTCTAGTAGTTATAGCTAAGAACATTAGCGCACCAATTAACGATTGGTATTCAGTTTGATTGACCTTCTTGCATTTCTCTTCGGAACATTTAACTTGATATCCTGCGTCAAGCGGTGTTGCTACAGTTCTACAATTCTCCATTCCATACTGCTTGAGTAAATTTTCAATGTACTGTCGCTGACAGATAGTGACTGCTCCAATATCACCTTCACGCTCAAATTCCATACCAAGGAAGAATTTTAGCTTGCCACCATCAACCATTTCAAAAGCATCTGATATTTCAGCTTTAATATTATTTCAATCAGTCAGCTTCGAACAAGCTATCAAAAGATCATCTACGTAAACTGCAATTATATTATAATCGCCACCTTTATTCTTCGTATAAACGCAAGGCTCACTAACACAAGGTTTAAAACCTATACTTCTAAGAACTGAGTCAAGCTTCTCGTTCCATTCGCGACCACTTTGCTTTAAGCCATACAAAGCTTTGTTTAATTTAAGTACGCGATTAGGAAATTGTTTGTCAACAAAACATTCTGGCTGCTTCATAAATACGGTATCGTGAAGATCGCTGTTGAGGTATGCAGTCGATACATCCATTTGATGCAAATGCAACTGATATTCGCAGGCTAAAGCAATCAACATGCGAATAGTGGAATATCGTACAACTGGAGAAAATACCTCCGTAAAATTAACACCATATTGCTGGCTGCATCCTTTAGCTACTAATCTGGATTTAAATCGCGCGATGCTACCATCTGTGTTATGCTTTAAGCTAAACACCCACTTGCATCCAATGGACTTCTCCCCTGCTGGAAGATCTATCAATGACCATGTACCATTACGAATTAATGCATCGTACTCCTTCTGCATCGATGCTTTCCACTTATTCGCGTGTGCACTGTTCAACGCTTCCTGAACAGTCTGCGGAATTCCTATATCTTCATTCTGTATAACATTTATTATATGACGTTCTTTACGTGGACGCCCTCTTTGTCCAGTTCTAATGATTTTAGGACGACCTTGTCCGTATATAACAGGTCTGTCCTCGTTCTCGGTCGCATTGTTTTCGTTCGTTTCAGCAGTAGTAATATTATCTACATGTTCGTCTTGTATGACTCTATCATTTACATTTTCAGAATTTGTGTGTACGTTTACATCACAAGTTTCATCTGAAATCGGTGCATTGTTATTGCTGTTAAAATCGAGATTAAATTCTACAACGTCTGATGAATTTAACTCGCGCGAATCATGTTTAAAATACTTATTTTCAAAAAATATAACATCTCTACTGACGACTATTTTTTTATCATTCATATCAAACAATCGGTACGCTTTTGATACTTCGGAATAGCCGACCATTATCAATTCCCTCCCCTTTGGTCGAAATTTCTTGTGCTGGGTTTTATCGATTGCGATTGCCAAAGAACCAAACACTCTTAAATGCAAAATTATTGGTTTCTTTCCGGTCCATACTTCATACGGCGTTGAATTTTTTACAGCTGCAGTTGCTGCACGATTGCGTAAATATACTGAAGTCGCAATTGCTTCAGCCCAAAAACTTTCGTCCAACGCACTTTGGACTAACATGGTTCTTGCCATCTCAACGAGTGTCCTGTTCGCTCGTTCAGCAACTCCATTTTGCTGAGGCGTATGTGGTACTGTCAGCTGCCTTTTTATGCCGCACTCGCTCAAAAAATGATTGAATCTTTTTGATACGTACTCACCGCCATTATCGCTGCGAAGGCACTTAATTTTATATCCGGTTTCTCGTTCAACCAATGCCTTATATGATTTAAAAACTTCAAAAATCTCTTCTCTCGTCTTTATGCACGTATGTCCGTATGCACGAGTTCGAGAAGATTTTTAGCACGATTTTCTGAAATTTTTGGAAATGAGAGAACACTTAGTTTACATTTCGCACATGTAACGCACTCATTTATTGGCAATTTTCTTATTTTAAGTCCACGAACTAAATTTTGTTGTGCCATTTCTTGCAGGCTTTTAAAGTTAATATGGCCAAATCTCTTGTGCCATTTAATAACTTCACTGTCCGATGATTCTGCATATAAGCATTTATTTTGGCTACCATTTCTAAAAACGAATAATCCATATTCTTTTTCTGCTTTTAGAACAATCTCGTCTTTACTGTTTTTTATAATCGCTTGTTTATTTTTGAAATTAACAATGAATCCACTGTCCAAAGCTTTGCTTACAGAAATAAAATTGCTTTGAATATTCGGTACATATAATACGTTTTTTAATCTCACATTTTCGATTTTTACGTCACCGAGACCTTCAGAATAAACATAATTGTCACCTGCTAGCAAAATTTTTTCTTTATGAAAGTTAATTGTAGTGAATAGTTTTTTATTACAACACAAATGCGAAGTCGCGCCGCTGTCAATGCACCAAGCATCTTGCGACAACACTTGCAATGAAGCAGAAGCTAAAATCGAGAACGATTGTTCATTATGATGTTGTCGTTCATTCAAATTTCCTTTCTGTTGCGCGCCTTTAGATTCACGACAATTTGAAGCATAATGTCCACGACGACCACAATTAAAACATTTTCCTTTTACGCGTTTGTTACTATTTTTAAAGTTTGAACCACTCGCGCCGCCATAATTTTTAATTGGCTGTTTTCCGGTATCGGCACGGGTAACGTATGCATGCGGACTGTCAACCTTTTCAAAACGTCTTTCACCTTCTTCGAGAAGCTTTAGCTTCAACATGTTTAAAGGTGGTAAAATGTCACGCGTTTCTATTGCGACAACAAAATTTTCATATGACACTGGCAAACTTGAGAGTAAAATCACAGTAAGCAGTTCCTCTGGAATTTGACTTCCAGCCTCTGACAACTTTTCAACAATTTCATAAAAATTATTAACATGATTTGTCACACTATCGCCCTCCGACAAACGATGGCTTAAAAGCTGCTTAATTAGACAAATTTTACGCGCAGGTCCCGTAGGCTGGTAAATTTCTTTCAATTTGTTCCAAGCCTTTTCCGCTGTATCACTATGTCGCACATGATTGATCTGAGACGGTTTGATGCAGAGCATTATGCTGGCAAGAGCCTTTTCGTTCATAATATCTAAACGCTCTGTTTCGATGACACTCATAGTATCATTTTTCTTTAATTTTCCGCACACTACCGCCCACAGTTCAGCGTATACCAGTACACTTTTCATTTGTACCGACCACGAGACGTAATTGGTATCGTCCAATTTTTCTATCGCACATAACCCGGACACACTCATTTTGGTTATATTTTCCGCGAAAGTTAACGATAGCAATTCTGTACACGCAGTTTACAATTTGGGATCTGGGCCCATAACCTGATGAAATTATAAATTCAATTTCAGATGAAAAGACGAAAAACGACACACGTTTATTCCAAGCATTTATTCAAATCGAACTAGTGAAAAAATATGAAAATAATCGACAGGAAAAATCTTAGAAGCAAAAGTTACATTGATTGAAACAAATCATCAAACATAAAGTAGAAATATGTTGAGTTGCAAATATACAAATATTCAACAATTTTATTTTATTTTATTTTATTTTATTTTATTTTATTTTATTTTATTTTATTTTATTTTATTTTATTTTATTTTATTTTATTTTATTTTATTTTATTTTATTTTATTTTATTTTATTTTATTTTATTTTATTTTATTTTATTTTATTTTATTTTATTTTATTTTATTTTATTTTATTTTATTTTATTTTATTTTATTTTATTTTATTTTATTTTATTTTATTTTATTTTATTTTATTTTATTTTATTTTATTTTATTTTATTTTATTTTATTTTATTTTATTTTATTTTATTTTATTTTATTTTATTTTATTTTATTTTATTTTATTTTATTTTATTTTATTTTATTTTATTTTATTTTATTTTATTTTATTTTATTTTATTTTATTTTATTTTATTTTATTTTATTTTATTTTATTTTATTTTATTTTATTTTATTTTATTTTATTTTATTTTATTTTATTTTATTTTATTTTATTTTATTTTATTTTATTTTATTTTATTTTATTTTATTTTATTTTATTTTATTTTATTTTATTTTATTTTATTTTATTTTATTTTATTTTATTTTATTTTATTTTATTTTTGATGAAATTATAAATTCAATTTCAGATGAAAAGACGAAAAACGACACACGTTTATTCCAAGCATTTATTCAAATCGAACTAGTGAAAAAATATGAAAATAATCGACAGGAAAAATCTTAGAAGCAAAAGTTACATTGATTGAAACAAATCATCAAACATAAAGTAGAAATATGTTGAGTTGCAAATATACAAATATTCAACAATTTTATTTTATTTTATTTTATTTTATTTTATTTTATTTTATTTTATTTTATTTTATTTTATTTTATTTTATTTTATTTTATTTTATTTTATTTTATTTTATTTTATTTTATTTTATTTTATTTTATTTTATTTTATTTTATTTTATTTTATTTTATTTTATTTTATTTTATTTTATTTTATTTTATTTTATTTTATTTTATTTTATTTTATTTTATTTTATTTTATTTTATTTTATTTTATTTTATTTTATTTTATTTTATTTTATTTTATTTTATTTTATTTTATTTTATTTTATTTTATTTTATTTTATTTTATTTTATTTTATTTTATTTTATTTTATTTTATTTTATTTTATTTTATTTTATTTTATTTTATTTTATTTTATTTTATTTTATTTTATTTTATTTTATTTTATTTTATTTTATTTTATTTTATTTTATTTTATTTTATTTTATTTTA
>OX457079.1:25303419-25308419 GCA_949752815.1 Conops quadrifasciatus | reverse complement strand
TTCAAAGCTTAAAAGCTTCAAAGCTTAAAAGCTTAAAGGTTTAAAAGCTTCAAAGTTCAAAAGCTTAAAAGCTTCAAGGTTTAAAAGCTTCAAAGTTTAAAAGCTTCTAGGTTCAAAAGCTTCAAAGTTTAAAAGCTTCAAAGTTCAAAAGCTTCAAAGCTTCAAGGTTTAAAAGCTTCAAAGTTTAAAAGCTTCAAAGTTTAAAAGCTTCAAAGTTTAAAAGCATCAAAGTTTAAAAGCTTAAAAGTTTAAAAGCTTCAAAGTTTAAAAGGTTCAAAGTTTAAAAGCTTCAAAGTTTAAAAGCTTCAAAGTTCAAAAGCTTCAAAGTTTAAAAGCTTCAAAATTTAAAAGCTTTAAAGTTTAAAAGCTTCAAAGTTTAAAAGCTTCAAAGTTTAAAAGCTTCAAAGTTTAAAAGCTTCAAAGTGTAAAAGCTTCAAAGTTCAAAAGCTTCAAAGTTCAAAAGCTTCAAAGCTTAAAAGCTTCAAAGCTTAAAAGCTTCAAAGCTTAAAAGCTTAAAGGTTTAAAAGCTTCAAAGTTCAAAAGCTTCAAAGCTTAAAAGCTTCAAGGTTTAAAAGCTTCAAAGTTTAAAAGCTTCAAGGTTTAAAAGCTTCAAAGTTTAAAAGCTTCAAAGTTCAAAAGCTTCAAAGCTTCAAGGTTTAAAAGCTTCAAAGTTTAAAAGGTTCAAAGTTTAAAAGCTTCAAAGTTTAAAAGCTTCAAAGTTCAAAAGCTTCAAAGTTTAAAAGCTTCAAAATTTAAAAGCTTCAAAGTTTAAAAGCTTCAAAGTTTAAAAGCTTCAAAGTTTAAAAGCTTAAAAGTTTAAAAGCATCAAAGTTTAAAAGCTTCAAAGTATTAAAGCTTCAAAGTTTAAAAGCTTCAAAGTTTAAAAGGTTCAAAGTTTAAAAGCTTCAAAGTTCAAAAGCGTCAAAGCTTAAAAGCTTCAGTTTTTATTTTTTATTAAGTATTTTATTTTATTTAATTTTATTTAATTTTATTTAAATTTATTTTATTTTATTTTATTTTATTTTATTTTATTTTATTTTATTTTATTTTATTTTATTTTAATTTATTTTATTTTAATTTATTTTATTTTAATTTATTTTATTTTAATTTATTTTATTTTAATTTATTTTATTTTAATTTATTTTATTTTAATTTATTTTATTTTAATTTATTTTATTTTAATTTATTTTATTTTAATTTATTTTATTTTAATTTATTTTATTTTAATTTATTTTATTTTAATTTATTTTATTTTAATTTATTTTATTTTAATTTATTTTATTTTAATTTATTTTACTTTAATTTATTTTACTTTAATTTATTTTACTTTAATTTATTTTATTTTAATTTATTTTATTTTAATTTATTTTATTTTAATTTATTTTATTTTAATTTATTTTATTTTAATTTATTTTATTTTAATTTATTTTATTTTAATTTATTTTATTTTAATTTATTTTATTTTAATTTATTTTATTTTAATTTCCTTTATTTTAATTTATTTTATTTTAATTTATTTTATTTTAATTTATTTTATTTTAATTTATTTTATTTTAATTTATTTTATTTTAATTTATTTTATTTTAATTTATTTTATTTTAATTTATTTTAATTTATTTTATTTTAATTTATTTTATTTTAATTTATTTTATTTTATTTTATTTTATTTTATTTTATTTTATTTTATTTTATTTTATTTTATTTTATTTTATTTTATTTTATTTTATTTTATTTTATTTTATTTTATTTTATTTTATTTTATTTTATTTTATTTTATTTTATTTTATTTTATTTTATTTTATTTTATTTTATTTTATTTTATTTTATTTTATTTTATTTTATTTTATTTTATTTTATTTTATTTTATTTTATTTTATTTTATTTTATTTTATTTTATTTTATTTTATTTTATTTTATTTTATTTTATTTTATTTTATTTTATTTTATTTTATTTTATTTTATTTTATTTTATTTTATTTTATTTTATTTTATTTTATTTTATTTTATTTTATTTTATTTTATTTTATTTTATTTTATTTTATTTTATTTTATTTTATTTTATTTTATTTTATTTTATTTTATTTTATTTTATTTTATTTTATTTTATTTTATTTTATTTTATTTTATTTTATTTTATTTTATTTTATTTTATTTTATTTTATTTTATTTTATTTTATTTTATTTTATTTTATTTTATTTTATTTTATTTTATTTTATTTTATTTTATTTTATTTTATTTTATTTTATTTTATTTTATTTTATTTTATTTTATTTTATTTTATTTTATTTTATTTTATTTTATTTTATTTTATTTTATTTTATTTTATTTTATTTTATTTTATTTTATTTTATTTTATTTTATTTTATTTTATTTTATTTTATTTTATTTTATTTTATTTTATTTTATTTTATTTTATTTTATTTTATTTTATTTTATTTTATTTTATTTTATTTTATTTTATTTTATTTTATTTTATTTTATTTTATTTTATTTTATTTTATTTTATTTTATTTTATTTTATTTTATTTTATTTTATTTTATTTTATTTTATTTTATTTTATTTTATTTTATTTTATTTTATTTTATTTTATTTTATTTTATTTTATTTTATTTTATTTTATTTTATTTTATTTTATTTTATTTTATTTTATTTTATTTTATTTTATTTTATTTTATTTTATTTTATTTTATTTTATTTTATTTTATTTTATTTTATTTTATTTTATTTTATTTTATTTTATTTTATTTTATTTTATTTTATTTTATTTTATTTTATTTTATTTTATTTTATTTTATTTTATTTTATTTTATTTTATTTTATTTTATTTTATTTTATTTTATTTTATTTTATTTTATTTTATTTTATTTTATTTTATTTTATTTTATTTTATTTTATTTTATTTTATTTTATTTTATTTTATTTTATTTTATTTTATTTTATTTTATTTTATTTTATTTTATTTTATTTTATTTTATTTTATTTTATTTTATTTTATTTTATTTTATTTTATTTTATTTTATTTTATTTTATTTTATTTTATTTTATTTTATTTTATTTTATTTTATTTTATTTTATTTTATTTTATTTCATTTTATTTTATTTTATTTTATTTTATTTTATTTTATTTTATTTTATTTTATTTTATTTTATTTTATTTTATTTTATTTTATTTTAATTTATTTTATTTTAATTTATTTTATTTTAATTTATTTTATTTTAATTTATTTTATTTTAATTTATTTTATTTTAATTTATTTTATTTTAATTTATTTTATTTTATTTTATTTTAATTTATTTTATTTTAATTTATTTTATTTTAATTTATTTTATTTTAATTTATTTTATTTTAATTTATTTTATTTTAATTTATTTTATTTTAATTTATTTTATTTTAATTTATTTTATTTTAATTTATCTTATTTTAATTTATTTTATTTTAATTTATTTTATTTTAATTTATTTTATTTTAATTTATTTTATTTTAATTTATTTTATTTTATTTTAATTTATTTTATTTTAATTTATTTTATTTTAATTTATTTTATTTTAATTTATTTTATTTTAATTTATTTTATTTTAATTTATTTTATTTTAATTTATTTTATTTTAATTTATTTTATTTTAATTTATTTTATTTTAATTTATTTTATTTTAATTTATTTTATTTTAATTTATTTTACTTTAATTTATTTTACTTTAATTTATTTTACTTTAATTTATTTTATTTTAATTTATTTTATTTTAATTTATTTTATTTTAATTTATTTTATTTTAATTTATTTTATTTTAATTTATTTTATTTTAATTTATTTTATTTTAATTTATTTTATTTTAATTTATTTTATTTTAATTTATTTTATTTTAATTTATTTTATTTTAATTTATTTTATTTTAATTTATTTTATTTTAATTTATTTTATTTTAATTTATTTTATTTTAATTTATTTTATTTTAATTTATTTTATTTTAATTTATTTTATTTTAATTTATTTTATTTTAATTTATTTTATTTTAATTTATTTTATTTTAATTTATTTTATTTTAATTTATTTTATTTTAATTTATTTTATTTTAATTTATTTTATTTTAATTTATTTAATTTTAATTTATTTTATTTTAATTTATTTTATTTTAATTTATTTTATTTTAATTTATTTTATTTTAATTTATTTTATTTTAATTTATTTTATTTTAATTTATTTTATTTTAATTTATTTTATTTTAATTTATTTTATTTTAATTTATTTTATTTTAATTTATCTTATTTTAATTTATTTTATTTTAATTTATTTTATTTTAATTTATTTTATTTTAATTTATTTTATTTTAATTTATTTTATTTTAATTTATTTTATTTTAATTTATTTTATTTTAATTTATTTTATTTTAATTTATTTTATTTTAATTTATTTTATTTTAATTTATTTTATTTTAATTTATCTTATTTTAATTTATTTTATTTTAATTTATTTTATTTTAATTTATTTTATTTTAATTTATTTTATTTTAATTTATTTTATTTTTTTATTTATTTTATTTTATTTTATTTTAATTTATTTTATTTTATTTTAATTTATTTTATTTTAATTTATTTTATTTTAATTTATTTTATTTTAATTTATTTTATTTTATTTTAATTTATTTTATTTTAATTTATTTTATTTTAATTTATTTTATTTTAATTTATTTTATTTTAATTTATTTTATTTTAATTTATTTTATTTTAATTTATTTTATTTTAATTTATTTTATTTTAATTTATTTTATTTTAATTTATTTTATTTTAATTTATTTTATTTTAATTTATTTTATTTTAATTTATTTTATTTTAATTTATTTTATTTTAATTTATTTTATTTTAATTTATTTTATTTTAATTTATTTTATTTTACTTTATTTTATTTTAATTTATTTTATTTTAATTTATTTTATTTTAATTTATTTTATTTTAATTTATTTTATTTTAATTTATTTTATTTTAATTTATTTTATTTTAAT